>JAJJWW010016270.1:0-29595 GCA_023531295.1 Papaver armeniacum
TTATCTTTTACTTAAACTTTCATAAGAGTTTATCTATTTTTATTTTTAAATAGCTTGAAACCCGTGCTACGCACCAGGTACGATAGGAATCGTCACCCATTTGGTGAGGCGGGACTTCGCCCCGCACCCGTCCTAAAAGGAATACCAATTAACAGTTGCAATGTATAATGAAAACTACATTTATTATTTAGTAGTCTAACAATTGGAACCAGATTTACTAATTATATACTTTTAAAATGTTGGAGATTAAGAAATCATCTTAAAAAAAAGTATACTTTGAAATCAATTAGTATATCATGATATTGGCAATATCTACGATCTAGATAATTGGAAAATTTGCATTTGAAGTCTTCCATTCAAAGTAGCACTTCAACTACGCTTAGTCTTGCTAAATTTTAGAATGTCCATACAACATCTCTTCATTAATCAATTTTTTCAACTTAAAGTAAATAAACAAAGTCATAACAATATTCTACCTCAAAACACCATTACCAATGGCATCTAGTTGGGCCGCATCTCGTTTTTACTTCACCTGCTATGTACTCCCTACTTTTCTTAGGTACGATATCATATACTTGCATTACAAATCCAGCGGCCAACTCATCCTCCAACTCCAACTCCTTGTAGTTAGATGAAAAATTGCACTCGCCACATCGTTGTATCGGTATTTGTTATTACGGACAAAAAAAAAAATGATATTAATATAAAATAGATTGCCAACCTGAACCATATGAAGGATCCGTCGAAGATGATATAATCAATAAAATGTACTACTATATCTTTCTTCATAATTTATATACTCGTGTTAAGAATCAAGTGCTAACTTAAGTGCTCCTCTACGATCCAATTCCCTGTTCGTAAATGATAAAATATGATATTAATAAAAAATAGATTGTCAACTTCAAATAGTGCAAAGCATATGAAGTGCTTCCGAATCAAAGAAGATGTAATCAAGAAGATGGTGATATATCTTTTTTTCTTGAAATCACATGTATACTTGCATTAAGAATAAAGCGATCAATTCAACCGATCTTCCAATCTTCAACTCCTGTAGTTGAATGAAAAAAGCACGATATTAATATAAAATAGATTGTCAACTTAAAATACTGCAAAGCATATGAAGTGCTTCCCATCAAAAAATATGTAATCAATAAAATGGACTGATATATCTTTTTTTCAGAAATTAAGCATGTTTTATAACTGCCAGTTTAAGGCCTTTCTTAACTTCCTCGCTGCCAAAGACACCCTACACTAATGCAAGTAATGTTGAGCAATAGGCAAAAGGAAAAAAACGCAAAACCCTACACACTATTAAATCATATTTTACCAAGAAAGTCTCAGTATATTTTTTATTTATTTTTGAAGCAGAAAATCTGTAGCGTTTTACATGTCACTTTTGAAATAAGAACAAATTGTTAAATCATACTAAAATGGATGATTATCCGGATGGCAACGGATCCTACAAATTTCTAAGGTTGGAAGCCAACTTCCATGAACTGAATTTGCTGATTTTGTTTTCAGATGATTCGTATTTCAAGAGAGAACCTATGGGTGTGTTTTTATAACACAAACCATAAACCATGCAAGGGCATTTGCAAAATGAAAAAGCCCCATAGTCTTGGTTGGGAATACCGCGGACTTTGAGAAGCTTGTTCACAAATATTCAAGGCTACGATGCATTAGATGAAGCCTCATAACTACCACTCCAATTTGAAGAGTTCAAGCAGGTGGTCTAGAACCAAATAAGCGTGCTAACACCATGAACGTTAAATAATCATCCACGACTGACAATGGGAACAAAATGAAATCTCTTAAATGAGATCAAATGGAAGATGTACATCTATCATGTATTAATATATTAACAAATCCAACATAATGTGCTTAAGTAACCCAACTGGCCAAGCAGTAATAATGGACAACATGCGGAATTCGTGGTTTTTCTCAATTCATATAGGGTTAGTAGTTATACATCTAATATCACCATCTCCAAAAGCAGCATAGATTAGATGTACAAACACTAATCCGATTCAGTCAAAAGCTGCGCCTTCTTCAAAACCTTCAAAAGAAAATTTGAAAAAAAAAAAGGAAATTGATGGGAACTTGCACATAACTTTGTTATGTGTTGTTCTGCAAAAACTAAAAAAAAGAGATTGGAGAGTTGATTAGAGTTCGATCTTTCTTTATCTACGCTAAGCTATCAAGTATGGTAATTACTTTAACCAACAATAAAATGCATGTATGATTATTACCATAAACATTTATTTAACACAGAACTATCATGTGCATAGGCTCGATGGACTCCTCGATATTTCGAAAATGCTGGACATTGCTTGGGTGCTCCAAATCCGCTATCACCTTTTATGACGAAGATACTTCTACCAATCGATTATAGAATTTACTCTTTCAACCTCAAAATTGAAAACATTAATTAAGTAATTAGAGTCGGATATCAAATCGACCTTTAATTAATTACTATCACTTTATACCACATGAAATTAGTAGTAATAAAAAAGAACATTGATATTTTAACCTTATATTATCTTCTCTGGTTGTAAGGTGTAGCATAGATTATCAAAAAGTGTACGAATAAGAAATTCAAGTCGGTAACAATATTTATGGTTATTTGAAACCCAATTTTCCCATTGACCCCTGCTCGCCAACAAAAAAAACAAAACAAAAAAAAAAGAGTGAGATTTTGGTAAGATCAAATTTTGATGCAAGTGTATAAAAATCAGCCGTAAAATGTAGCCATGTTACCGTAGCCTTTCTCCAGGTGCACACCGAAATTTTTGGAATAATCAAGGTAAGGTAAGCGGGTGTAGTAAGGTGAAACATTTACCTTCTAATAGTCATAACCAAAGGCGTTTAGAGTTTAGAGTAGTATCCATAGTTGAAGAGGGAAAATAAGAGTAATAATTACATCACCACCTTATTGCGGAGGCCGTACATGAAATTATTAATCCAGAAAAATGATATAATCACACCATCCATAAAACAAATATAATGGAACAAACAATGATGCCGATGTTTTATTAAAAAAAAAAAAATTGTGGATTTTTCTAAAATTAGGCTCTTAAAGTTGTTGCTAAGCTATAACTCAACGTGAAGGATATGGAGCTACTGTTAAGCATGGTACCTGGTATGCAGTTCAGACGTAAAATCTAAACATCAATTAAATATTAATTAACAAATCAAACAAAATACTAAACACCAACAGAAGCCTAATAGATCAATTTCTTCACCTTTAATATCAGTGTTCAAGAACTCTCCCTTTGCGGCAACTTCTTTTGGAAGTACTGATTATACTTGCAAAACAAATAACGAAAATAGATGATACATCATAAACCTTAATTTTAAGAAACAAAAGAAAAACAAACAGTTGGGAAGCAAAAAGTAGTTTGTAAACAATGGGCCTCTTGCTATAGTGCCTTATATAGGGAGTCACCAAACTATGAAAAAATATTTGGTTACGAATATCAATGGATATCATAACATTTATATAATTTTGTTATAATTTAGGCTTATTTTGATTACAGAAGACAATTAAAAAAGAAGAAATAAGAAAGGATCCAAAATTTCAAAATGAGTTAGATACTTGCAACATGAAAAATAATTCTTTAACAAATGAATATGGGAATCTTATTTTCTAAGATAATTTCAAATATTTTTTCATCTTATCATAATTAGAATATTTATGCTTACCAATTTTTTTTCCTTACAAAAGATTTTAAAATTTTAAAACTTATTATTTTATTCCATAAATATGTTGAGTTTGATTTTTTTTATTTGATCATAAATGTAAGAAATTAATATAGTATTTTTATTATTTTTATGGATTTTTTTATAATAAATACATGAAATTATAAGAGATTCAAAAAATATTAATTATATTACTTTATTCCATAAATATGTTGAATTGATTTTATTTTTTAATCATAAATGTCCGAAATTAATATAGTAGTTTTATTTATTTGAATTTTTTATAATAAATACATGAATGTCCGAAATTAATATAGTAGTTTTATTTATTTATCAGAAATAGGGCTGCACTCGTCATTCTTCCTAAACAAAGCTCTGGAACAGATAGGAAAGTTCTGGAACCCTAAACCATCTTCAATTTCAGGTACAAGTTATGGATGTTTCAACTAAGAAATTGATTTATCTTTGAAAATTTGCAAAGCAACATGAAGGTTATCTAATACATGAAATTATAAAAGATTCAAAAAATATAAATTATATTATTTTATTCCATAAAAATCATAATATTACTAAATTTAATAATAAATATTTATAACACTTCCATAAATACGTTGAATTGATTTTTTTTTAATTTTAATCATAAATGTCCGAAATTAATATAGTAGTTTTCTTTATTTTCTGTATTTTCACAATAAATGCACGGAATTAATATAGCAATTTTTCTAAATAATGAGGGTCGTCCGTCGCGTGTGTCCCAACAATCCACCCAATCTACACCACACATTGTCAGATCAACGCACCATATCTAACAAAATTTCATCTGACGAATACGAATGGTTTCTCAATTAGCCAATGAGAGCGCGAGGTTACACTCACCAACCAATAAGAGAGAGGGTAAGCTCCACCAGTGCTACTTTTATTCTGGAGTGAGGGATGGTATTGAGTTTTTAGGTTGTTGATATTTTCCATAATCATCATATGGGCGACAAATATTTTAAGGGGAAAATAATCGTTTGGTCCTTTTTTAGATGGTCCCATGTTTGTTTGGTCCTTTGGGAAAACACCTTTACTGTTTGGTCCATAATTATTTAAAAATTTTAAATGGTCCAAAGTACTCTTCCGTGTTAATTTCAACTTATTTTTTATAGCAGTTCGTTCGTCAAAATGAACTCCTATTAATTTCTACTTAATTTTTCAGATTACCTATATAAACCAGAGTTCATTTCAGAAATGAACTCTTGATATAAACCTATATAAACCAGAGTTCATTCCAGAAATGAACTTCTGATAAAGACCTATATAAACCAGAGTTCATTCCAGAAATGAACTCCTACTAAAAACTTATATAAACCAATGTTCTGAAACCGCCCGGACCAGGACGGTCGGCTTTGATGGCGGTGACCCAGTCACCTTTCCGGGCCGATCCAACAGTGACCCGGTAATTTCACCAAAAACCGGCTTATTTTGTGAGAATCAGTGACCCGGCAGGGTTAACCCGTGATTCAGTCGTCCCCCTGTAAGATTCAATGGGTCGATAAAAAAAATATATCCAGTTCTTCTTACAATTCTTCTTATCTTCCCCTATTCTAGCCGAGTGAAGAGGACTGAAAGATTTCTCCAGGATCTTCTTAATCTTCCATAATTTCACATAGACATGGTGTATGATGAGTTTTAAGATTACGGATCGAGAAAATAAGTTAGGTTAATCTTCCAAAAGAGTTAACATAATATATCTTCTTTCCCCTTTACTGTAAAGCAAAATTTTTAATCTTCTTCTCTCATTCTTCATCAAGCTAAAAATTCACAAAACAATTTCTTCAAATCATATATCAACAAACACCCATATCAATATCAAGCAAAAAAAAAAATCAACACACATCCATAATAAAAAGAATCTTACAGAAGAAAAAGTAGATATACAAGGGAAATTGCGAGATAAGATGAGGGAAATTGGTAATCAAACAGGCAGAAAGACGCGAAGAAGATGAGAAAATAAAAATTATTTTATCCCTCTATTTAGATTTAAGAACCGACAATTTTATCTTTATTTTTTAATTAGTTTTATGGTTTCTTGACTTGGCAAGTGGGGCACCTGGACTTGGGAATTGCTGGCAATTACACGCGGTGTACGTACATCAAAAGAGTTCTTTCTTTGTTTTCGATAATACAATTGGAGTTCTTCTCACCGAAATTAATCTACGTATGACCCAGTGACCCGGGTTGAACCACCGGTTGACCCATATGATCCTTGACCCAGTAATTTTTCCGGTTCGATGTCCGGGCTGGTTTTCAGAACATTTATATAAACCAGAGTTCATTCCAGAAATAAACTCCTGATAAAAACCTATATAAACCAGAGTTCATTCCAGAAATGAACCCCTCATAAAAACAGAGTTCATTTATAAAAATGAACAACATCGTCATTATCATCATCTTCATCTTCTTCGATGTCTTCAACAGCAGCAGCAACAAAACGCATAAATCTTCATCTTCTTCATCATCTTCAACAGCAGCAGCAACATCAAATCTTCATTAACAACAACAACATGAATCGTCTTCATCTTTTCATTTCAATCTTCATCTTCTTTGACAACAACAAACAACAACATCTTCGTCATCTTCTTCGACTTCAACAATATCATCTTCATCAAAAGAAAGAAAAACAAAAAGAGAAAGTAGATCTGAAACATCAACAAACATCGTCTCCATCATCTTCTTTCAACAGCAACACCAACACCATCGTATGCATCAAAAACATCATCTCCATCGTCTGCTTTCAATAACAACAACAACAGATCAAATCACCATCGTCTTCATCGAAGAAAAAAAAAGTAGCAGAAAAGAAAAAGAAAAAAGAAATGGAGAGAAAAAAAACTAGATTTGAAAACGGGAAGAGAGAATGTAGATTTGAGAAATAAAATATTGTCCAGGATTTTTTTCTATATATGTGGTCCCAAAAGGATATTTTTGTCATCCCACAATGACAATTACATCATCCATGACGTCATCCTAGGATCAAATCATAATTTCTAGGACCAAACTATAATATATTTTCCCAAAAACGGCCAAATAGAAAGTTGACTCAGTCAACTGGACCAAACTAGTTCTAATATATTATTTAACTAGTTCTAGTATATTATTTCTAGGACCTATTAGTATTTCCTACATATTTTAAGGCTGTGGTGACAATAATGTGGAAAAAGCTTCCTAATGGAGCACAAATATTTGTTCTTCTTGGAGATTCCAATAATTCTAGCAAATTTAATGTGGATACAAATGCCGCTGCTGTAAACATAGAAATAATGATAGAGTGTGAAGAACCATGCGGTATCATAGAGTATGTACGAGAAGAGCCAATGTAAGCGTGCGTAAATAGCGCACACCGGATCCGAAAATAGGGGCTTTATTAGCTGTCCTCCACTATGTAAAACTCTTATATAAGAGTGGGATTTCATGAAAAGCTTGTTCGCTCCTAGATTGTTCGCTCGAACAATCTAGGATCTCACTATTAGGAGAGAGAAAGCTTGTTCGCTCCTAGATTGTTCTATAGATCTTGTTAAGTGTGTGGCTGTAGGATTTCATGCAACTACATTTAACACATTATCAATAAACGACAATTAAGCTAGGGTGCATGGACATATACATGGCGGGAACAACAATCAAGCTAGGGTCAACCTTTTCAGAAGGCATTTAGTTAAATGTGAGATAGAGATGCGTAAATCAGAAAATATGAAATATTTGTATTGAGATAAGATAAGAAAAAATTTGAAAAGTACCATAAAATTTATGAAAGCTAACTTTCTTTTTTAGTCTATGAAAATACTCCTTCTCCGCCTTTATACCGGGGCGGAGGGAGCAACAACATAATTAGAACAAATATAGGAAAAGAAGGAATATAAATTTTGTGACCAAAGCCTCTAGAAACACCATGAACAGCGCAAGGAGGTGTAGGGTTTTATGGTTGTCACCCTGCTTAGAAGCAGTTTTGGTATATACATCCAAGTGTCCTTCTAAGGCTCCATCTAAGAACCCAGTTGTGTCTTGGTTAAACCGGATGATTAATAACTGGACAGACAAGCTGCAAGACACTACCATCTCCTGACCATTTTAAATCAAGGAAAAGTACAACAATTTAGTTAAGCTTGACCAGTATAAAAAAGATTTAACAATAAAATTAGGAAAAGAGAAATATATATACCTTTTCGTCAGTTCCCTCCAATGCCTCAGAAAAGAGCTTCGACTGATATATGCTATTTGATCTTAAAATAGAGCATGCTGTTGTACCTATTCGAAGCATGCTTTCAGTTTTCTCAAACTTGATGATCTTAAAGTTTGATGATGTTGAATATTCTTATTCAAAGCATGCTTTAAGCTTATATATATAAGTATAAACAAACACGGAAGGTAGTGGGATATATTTTGTAACGAGTGATTTCAGAATTTATAAACTCCATATAGGATACAACAAATAGATGATGGCTCATGTAATGTTCGTTTCCACTTTCCAATGAAGAAAATCATCCAAAATGATTTTAGAAAATTAGGTAAAACTAAAGTCATGCATAAATAAACACGATATCATACACGCTCAATTATCAAGATTGGTCACACTATGGGAAGTTAGATTAATAATGGTTCCCAACACACAACAAAAATAATAATGGTTCATAAAAAAAACCGCCTAAACATTGCCCAAACCCAAATATACTCCTAGAATGAATACAAAATTGGTCAATAAACCCAATAACGATAATTTCTGGATGAAAAGACAAGTAAAATTTGATACTGTTTAAATGGACGAGAATGTAAAAATAGCCAGGACGTAAACAGTTTCATCCTACCCATTTTCAAATGCTTTTTTTTATTTTCAATTTACATCAGGATTCATCTAGTTTCAACCCTCGCTATTTTTTAAGTTTAAGCTAGGATGAATCCAGATTCATTCTTGTTATTTTTTTAGTGTCCATTTCACCCATACTATTTTTTTACTCGTCCATTAGAACTATGGCACATAACATGGATAACATGGGTATTAGAGTTTGTTAACAACATACATGTATGTTTGATGCATCGTTAGCTTCAATCTCGGGTGATTCTCCATTTTCTTCCATCAAAGTTTGGATCATTCAACATATACCCCAAATCGTCATCTCTAAACGGTAGTGAACCTTGAACTTCAACAACTTCACGTCCTTCTTCGTACCCATCCATGTTTATGGAAGTTGGCAAAAATCGGAAGTTGACAACATATACCCACTTCTTGTTCTTTTTTTTCTTATTCTTCTCTCACTCAATCGGGAGTTACCTCACAACGAGTCAATTTTTTTTTCCAAACACTAATATATAGACCTGACCTACCGATTACAAGAGTTTGCTTCGATTATTTTGTGAAACTACCGATTATTGTTTTGTCTACCAAATATTATAGCTTTTGGCAAAGGGTGAATCCCTGGCCACTTATAATCGGTATGATTATAAGTTTTATCATCTACCGATTATGGCAGATTTCAAAATTTCGCAAATAAGGATTTTAGCAAAAACTCATTTTGGGGCAACCTATAATCGGTAGGTTTTGGAACCAATTTGACGTCCGATTATGGCTACATCCAAATCACGAACCACATGGTTATGGCTGGCTCTGTACACTCGAAACCTATGGAATTTGGCAAGGGTTCGACCGGGGCTCCTTATAATCGGTAGGTTGTTAAGTTGATAACTCTACCGATTATGGTATATTTCAAATTCCCTTACATGAAGGATTTTAGAAAAAACTCATTTTGGGGCAACCCATAATCGGATGGTTTGGTAATATATTTAACTCCCGATTAACGCTGCATCCAAAACACGAACCAAGTGGTTATGGTATTTGTTGTGTACACTCAAACGTGAAATATGGCAAAGGTTGGATCCGGGGCTCGTTATAATCGGTGGGTTATATAATTATATATCCTACCGATTATGGTAAATTTCAAAATTCATTACGTGAAGGATTTTAGAAAAAACTCATTTTGGGGCAACTTATAATCGGTAGTGTATATAACCTATTAGGCTTCCGATTATGGCTACATCCTGGCTCGGGACAAGTGGTTATGGTTGGCTTTGCACCCCTCAAAACCTATAGAATTTGGCCAAGGCTGAATATGGGGCTCCTTATAATCGGTAGTCTTACAAGTTGGATAAGCTACCTATTATAAAAGGGATTCTTAGCCGAAGTATCTACATAATAATCGGTAGGTATAGTTTCAATTTAACCTACCGATTCACCTTTAACCTACCGATTATGGTGTTGGCTACCGATTATATAAGGGCATATTGGCCATTTTGAAAAAGCGAACATAAAGGGTAGCTTAGATTTACGTTTGGGTGATCTTTTTTGTCTTTTAGTGTCGCCCCTAATTTTTTTGGGGTTGCCCCTATAAATGCCAGGCTGTTATGGGTTTTTTTTTTTTTTTTTTCTAATCCTTTTGTCTATAGTATATCTTCAACTTGGCTCTTTCTAGGTCCTGTTAAGAGGGAGAGCAAAAATCGTCGTCTTAACTAAGTCAAGTCTGAGTCAACTTTTGTTTTCGATCGGTTGGACCAAAATATCCTTTTAGGAGTATTATTATAACGTTTCCTAATAGAAATGGTAATCAGACTTCAATTACAAGTCGAACTGTATCCACGATAAGTGTATACCAGTTGGTAGGACTCTATTTCTTGTTTTGATTGGATTCGGATAATTTTACTCTATATATATATATATATATATATATATATAGAGGAAATCGACTCTTGGTTATTCCTCTCATTCATCACATCTTTCTTCTTTTGTTTCTTCACCGATTCACAACCATCATTCATATCTTCTTAATTTGATTATTTCGTTAGTGGTTCAAGATGCTTAGCATAGCTACAGACCGTAAAATTGTTGGAGGTTTCGGTAATGCAATTTCGGCGTTTCTTTTCCTTTCTCCACTACCAACGTTTTTCAGTATTTATGAGAAAGGTGCAGTTGAGGGTTTCTCTAGCAGTCCGTACATAGTTACCGTTTTCAATTGTCTGTTGTGGGTTTACTATGGTGCGATACATCCCAACAGTCTCCTTGTCATCACCATCAATGGGGCTGGTCTTTTAATCGAGTTCTTGTATGTCGTCTTTTATTTCTACTACGCCAACAAGAACCAAAGAAAGTGGGTTATCATAAAGAGTCTGATCGGGATTGTTCTCTTCGCCTTGGTGGTGCTTTTGTGCTCTTTCGTCCCAAAATCGAAGTATTGGAATAAAGCTGTGGCAAGTGGAGTGGCAGCTGACGGCCTCAACATTGCCATGTATGCTATGCCATGTGACGCCATTATTCAGGTTTACAAGACAAAGAGTCTCGAGTACATGCCATTCTGGCTTTCGTTAGTCGGTTTCGTAAACGGTGCTTTCTGGTTAACATACGCATTGCTCGGTTTCGATCTGTACATTCTTATAAGTAATGGCTCGGGTTTGGTTTTTGGTTCAATTCAGCTCGGTTTCATTGCATACTACTATGTCAAGTACCCACAACCAAAAGGTTACATCTCCTTGCCGAAGTGTCCAAACTGGTTGAAGTTCTGGGAGTCGCAAAATAACAAGATCGTTGATGAGAAAGGTTGGTGGAGGTGGGAAAGTAGAGCTCGTCTAAATCTGCATCGCCAATTAATTAATTTATTTACTTTTAGGATTGATTAATGATTTATTTTTTAGAATTTACATAGATTTTAACCTAAAATTTCTACTAGGTTATGTTTATTGCACAATTCTATGTTACTGCAATTTTATGTTAATCAATTTATTTATTTTATTTAATCTATCCTGCAATTTGTTTTTTTTTTTTTACTTAATCTCATAAAAGTTGTTTATTTATTTTATTTTCCATATGTGCCCCGTTACGGATAATGTTATTAAGAATTCTCAAAGAAAAGAATTCCAGATTCAATAAACTTTAGATATCCTACTCATAGTCAAATTTTTTCATAAATCTCATGCACTATATAGTCTATATTAGGTGGTCAATCACTGTGGCAGGAGTATAACTTCGCCAGATAAAGTTAGGTTAGATCGGGATCAAGATACATATATGACTTAGGGGTTTACAGATATTATAGAAATCTTATAATACTCTCATGGAATGATTGGGATCACAATGTTGTATATTATAATGATCTTTGCGATGCAAATACTCATTGGTACTTATACCACACGAGAAATTGTCCAAGAGAACGTAAGGGATGCTATCACCGGACGGCTTTATATTGTCGATAAAGGGGATAATAAGGTGAAAGGCGAAATTGGACGCAGCAATGGGCTTGGGAAATAGGCTTGGAAGCCCGGTGGGGAGAATTCAGCTACGCACCCCTTGTTGCGAATAGGGGTGAGCATTGGGGTATGGTGGTTTTCGCCTCATCGCATCGATCCATTGCACTACTGATTTCAAATTTTGCATCGCATCCAATCGAGATCTAGCAATTTGCATCAATTGATGCGGATAGGCAGTTGGGGCGGATAATCAATAGTTTGTTTTAGTTAAAATTTATAGTAAAGAAAATAAAGCTATCACAAATGACTCCTTATAAAACCTACATATCCCATATATGTATACAAATATAAAAATGTCATGTACAACACCCTAAGCAAACATCTTAAAAATTCCTAAATGATCCATAGTATTTTCTAGAACTATATAAAGAATGATTAATTGGGGGATATAGGAAAAGGACAAAAAAAAAAAAGTCCAAATATCAATTAGGGGTCACCCCTTATCTAAATATTTTTAAATCCTAATATGCCCCTCACTAATTAGGTTTAGTGGTTAATAATAATTAGTAAAAATCTTAAGATTTTTGTTAAATGATTAGTGTGTATTTGTATTTGGGTGAATGAGATGAGAGTAGAAAGATGAAAAAAAAAATTGAGAGGGAACTTTTTTGGTGGAAGTGGAGGATGATTGTGAAGAGAGAATTGTTGCTAAGAGGTTGAAAATTTGATTTTCCCTTTGAATCCACCATTATTTGCATTTGAAAAAGCTTAGTGCCGGCATAGTATTCAGCAAAAAACCATCTTAGCGGCATTTGTTGGAAATTTTCATAAATTGTTGCCACTATCAAGGGGGTTGAGCTTAGCCCCCCCTAGAGGCGTAAACTCTCTCGTTACGATTTTTTTAAGTTTGATCTTCGAAACTTATTTTCGGGTTTTAATCGATCTACTTCAGGCACGGTTATACGATTTTCGAGCATCTTGAACTACTTCGGCATGGTTTTGCTTAAATTTCTATCTTAGGAACATGATGAAAAGTATCCAGGAAACTTCAATTTTTTTTACTTGACTACCGGCATTGATAGATTTCTCGAGCATGCCGGCACCATTCCGGCGTGGTTCTTCACCAATTCCGGCATGGTCTTCATCACTTCCGCGATGTAAAAAAATATTCGTTTGAAGTTTTTTGGTTTAATCAGTCCACTTCGGCACAAGTAGTTAATTCTCGAGCATCTTTGGCACCGGTTCCGGCATAGTATGTTACTTAAATTTCTATCTTAGGCACATGATGAAAAGTATCTAGGAAACTTCATTTTTTACCAACCATCTTGGCCGCGGCGTTTAGAGGCATGGTCTTCATCAATTCGGCATGGTCTTCATCACTTGCGGCATGATCTTCATCACTTCAATTAAAAAAAAAAAAAAATCGTTTCCAAAGTGAGGAAAGCCGAGAGAAGGAGAGAGAATTTGAAGAGTGGGGAGAGTTTAGAATTTGAAAGGGAATGAGGAATATTTGGGTTCAAATTCTAACCAAAAAAGTGATTAATAAGAAGTGGAGATGGATATGGGGGATATGATTTTGTTTTTGATTTTAAGTTTTCAATTTTTATTTTGGGGAAGGGTATTTTAGTATTATCATACCCAAAAGTCACCCCTTAGCAGACACCATGGGTTGGGAGAAGTAATCAATATCCCCCAATTCCTTTTTATATCCCCCAATTTCGTGTTCTATATAAATGCCCTTAATTTAACGGATATGGATGTCCAACGGATTTTCATAGTTGTATCCGGGCCCGATCCGTTATCCATTGGATTTCAAAAATTCCATCCGCATCCAACCCATTAACGAACGGTTCGGGCATCCATCCGCAAAAAAACGGTTGGTCCCGGTTAAATCCGCGGATTACGGGCCAAATGCTCACCCCTAGTAGCACACTAGCACCGCCACTGATTGGACGCAGCAACAACAACAACATGATCAAGTAACATGTTGCGCCTAGGTGGAACATACAGAAAACAGAAGAACGAAGTTCAAGAAAAGCGAAATAAAACTAAAAATGGAAGCTAAGCTAAACAAAGCAATACCGAGAGTGAGAGTGTGTGAGAGAGGGTGGGACCCACATTTAATCCGCCCCTGCAAATCCGTCGGATCACTAGGTTTTCCCATCTTTCTTTCTTGCGGTACACACTGCGGGACGCAGTGGCGGAACCAGAAAATGAATGTAGGGGTGGCTTGAAAACAAATTGGCTTGACTTGGGCTGGCTTAAGCCTATTGTTTAGAGCTTGATTTTCTAACCAAAAGCTTTCATTGCACTACAAAGCAGCTTTTTTTGGACTTAGGGGGCTTAAGCCAGCCTAGAGTCCTAACATGATCTGCCACTGGCGGGACAGTGAGTGTATCACTTCCGGTTAAATATACCTACCTCTTCAAAGCATGCTCTAAGTATAAACAAACACAAAAGTTAATAAAATGTACTCCGTATTTTTATTTTTATTTTTTTGAAAAGATTACTCCGTATTGTGTAATGAGTGATATTAGAATTTATAGACTCCATAGAATAAAACAAGTAGATGATGGCTCATATAATGTTCATTGCATACACTATACTGAGAAAGTTTTCAAGAATGATTTTAGAAAGTTGGGAGAAGAAAAGGCAAAGACATGCATATATATATATATATATATATATATATATATATATATTTTTTATTTTTTTTGGAAGGCAAAAAAAAAAAAGAGATTTATTTATGTATGTCTTTGCCTTAAAAAAAAAAAAAGGAAAAAAAAAAAGAAAACCACATAAGATTCATCAATATCTGGAGTTATGGCTTCATGGTCGTAAAAGTTCCCAACACACAACGAAAACAAATATGTTGCTCATAATATTCTTTATAACAAAATGTATTTAGTACTCCCTCCGTTCTTAAATAATAGGCTGGTTTCATGTACAAATTACACATGAAACCAGCCTATTATTTAAGAAGGAATGAGTATTATTTAATAAAAAATAATTTTCGATGACCGGTTAACATTTATGGTCTTTGAAACCTTGACTAGCAGGATTAGAGGTGTAAAACGTCTTGACGACGACAGAAGCCCGTACGAAGTCGCGTGCTTCCGTGCCATGTCTTAGTGTTGTCTTTACCAGCGATTTAACATTTATGCGGCCCATTACGAGCACGACAACATATAAACAATTTGATACATTTGAGACATTATCAAGAATTTAATTAGACAACATATCATTTGAAATTATTTCAAGTTTATTCAATACAAAAAGAAATAACCCATCAAATATAAAATTGGATTATTGTCATGTAAATTAATGTTTCGAGTTAAATATAGGTGACGACATTATAACAGCGATATTGAAATATATTTTCGAATATTAAGGTATTATATGTGTTGTTATAAATAAGCCAACATAAAATGTTAAAAACTAGCTAGGATAGTGACTCTTTTGTGAAATATACAAAAAATGTGATGTATTATGCCTTGTTATATGGTGTATTTGTACATGTTATGCGTGCTCTCTTAACGTGTTGTCTTTAATGGGCCACGTGCTTATCAAATCTTGGCGTCTTGTCTTTGTCTCACTGTGCCAATTAGTAAAACCCGGCACGTCCCATTTAACTAACGTCTTTGTGCCCGTCTTTGAGCTAAATCACGTCTTCAGGCTTGTTTGTGCTCAAATTTTAGCGTCTTTGTCTTTGTACGTACTCGTCTTTGGCACAGCCCAATTTACACCTCTAAGCAGGATGGTTCACATCTTGCCCACGAGTATGAACCCCGGACTGAAAATGGCCAACTGCACTTGATGCGTTGATAACTCCCTCGCTCTATGGATGTGGAAGATGAAGTCCAGCGGTCATGTTTTGAAATATTTTACGGGGATTAGGCTGGAACGATTTAGGGGTAATATCCGGAGGTTTTGGACCTATTTGGAAACAAATCTTGGCCAATATCATGTATCGCAAAAATAAAAATAACTTTTTTTTTTTTTAATTGATTTCAATTAGGAACGGGGAGACGGATGTGTTGATGAGGATGCAAACAAAAGATCAAAATCAGTTTTTATAAATACTTCGATCCCATCAATCCTACCATCTATGAGACCCATCAAGGAAGCCCGTTACATCGAGAGAAAGCACAACAATTCATTAAAAGTTGAGTATGGAAAACACACCAAAATGATCATAGCGTCATCCGATACACCCTGGATTTCTCCACTCTCTTAAACAACATCTTAACAACTAAAGTCGCACGAGATTCTTTGACATCACTTGATGCGCTAAATTGGTTTGTCTTTCACGGTTATTCCGCACTGAATTGCTACTCCAGTTTACTCCAATACCTCATACTAGTGTCTAGGGGAAGGAATTAAATTTGCTATGAACTCCTACAAGAGCTAAAGAAAATCATATGAATGACTACAAAAACCCACTAATAGGAATGTATTTTGTTGCGACAATGGAATTTATATAGCTGACCAAAACACGACAAATGGATGGGCGATGTAAAATGCATTTTCTTTAAAAACAAAGAAATAGAAATGAATTCAGATTAGATGATACGCTTAAATAATCACAGGAGGAATAAACACATTTATCATATCACACTACTCTTTTCATGGTTAAACTTGCAACAACTTCTCCAAGCTCCGGAGGAATATAGTATATATGATAAGATAAAAAATTGATTATCGTAAGAGAAAATGGGTCATTTGTCCAAAAAAATTTAAAACACGGTTCAAATGGACGAGTAAAAAAAGTACGGGTGAAATAGCCAAAAAAAGATAGCAAGGATGAAACTGGATTCATCCTGGCTTATACTTAAAAAAATAGCAAGGATGAAAGCTGGATGCATCCCTGTAAAATAAAAATAAGAAAAAAATATTTGAAAATGGACATGATGAAAGCTATTTACATCTGCTATTTTTAAATTTTTACATCCATTTAAACAGTATCTTTTTTAATTTTTGGCTATTTAAACAGTATCAAAACCTAAGTGTCTTTTTCACCCACGAATTATTGATTTTGGTCTTTTTGACCAATTTTGTGTTATCGTAATTGAGCTCAGGTTTCTAACACATTTGAGAAGAATTGGAAATTTTCTTCACCAGAACCGGTTTGATTGTTTGAGAGAGTTGATATGGTGACACACGTAGTTACCATGGTTTCACTGATAGGTCCCAAATTTTCGGAACAATTGTTGAGATCCCTTCTAGGATTACCCATTCAATTTTCTACCGCGGTAAATAATTTTCTAAGTAATTAGTATAAAAAACTACTTTTATGATGTACACGTGGTTTGTCTCTATTGGCTAATCTTCTAGTTAGGAGTGTTGTTACAGTCTCTCTTTAAACCCCTATCCAAAACCAAAATCCCATCCATCTTGGGAGAAAGGGGAAAAGGCTGAATCCAAATGCCAGAAGAAGATTGAGAATTCACAAAACCCAAGCACCATGCAGCTACCCCTTACTTCCTCTTCTTCTTCTTCTGCACCTTGGTCTTCATTTCAATGTAAGTCTCTACCTCTGTCATTCAAACACACTGGAATGTCAAACATTAACAATCGGTTTATGTGATACATATATAAAAACCGATTGTGGAAAGGAATATGAAGAGACTATATTAATTGGTAAATTAACAAGCACATAAAACCCGATTATGGGATCGCATAGTTAAAAAAAAAATGTACCCAAAATCGGATTATTCTAATGCACTTATAAACCGATTCTGGTGATGTATTTTCATATTTCATTTCTAAACCTAGAATTGGTTTATGTTAATCATCATATAAACCGATTACTCTACATGCTCTTCATGGCCGAAGAAGAAAACCCAGAATCGGTTTATTCGATATGTCAACATATACCGATTCTGGGTGTAATCAAAGATTTTGATGGATGAAAATCGATGATTTAAACATGTATATCAATGAAGAAATGCGAATCATAGAATGGGTTGATGGAGATTTACCTTTTTCTTGGTTGGATCGAAGATCTTGGAGAAGAGGATGAACAAAATATTTTGATTAGGGTATTGAGAATTTGGAAAGATTATGATGAAAATAGAAAGTTTTTAGGTTTAATCTTTTTATGTTTTTGGATTTACTAAAAATGGAAAGATTATATTATGAGTTTGTTTTAGGAATTAATGTGGGGGTAAATTAGGATTTTTGAGAAGTTTGGTAGACCATAGCAATTTGGTGGAGTGGGAAGGAAAATTTGATAGGCCCAAATTAAGTGTAGTAGGCCCCAACTTATCCAGGAAAGATTCAACACCAGAGAAAGCATTTTTTGCGCGCAAAATTTTTATCACAAAAATTTAATTTTCATGACAAACTAATTTGTCTATGATGATAACTATTTAAGACCAATCAAAAAACGAAAGTAATGTGTCAATTTAATTTTTCTTTAATGGTATAACTATTTAAGACCAGCATAAATTGAAATTCATCTAGAAATGATATCTCTGGTGTATTATTCTAAACCCTAAAAACATGAAACACTATATTCACCCTGGTCCATTTGGTTCAACAGATGTCTCTTGTTGGAATAACTTGTAATCTTCTTGCATCTTCCGGATTCGATTTTCCAAGTTTTGAACCAAATCTTAAGAAGGCATAATACTCAAGTCTCGTCTTTTAAATCTTCTTCCAAGAACCTCTTTGTAAAATATGAATTTCATCTCTTTGCTCTCCTTCAATGAACCTTTTTTGTTGGAGCTAAATCATCTTATCCTTTATAAAAATTACATGTTAGCTTACCAGTTGATGAAATTAAGAAAAATAATTAGATAAAAATCAAGATAATATGTTTATATGTTGCTTATACAAATTTCATTCCGATATTTTTTTTTATCCCATATCAAAAAGAGGCTCATAAGATGGAAACAAAAGCATAAATTACAAGTGATAGGATAATTATATTTTTTCGAATAGTAATAGTAGTAGTTAAATGAAGGCTCATGTAATGTTTGTTTCCACTTTCCAATGAAGAAAATTTTCGAAAATGATTTTACAAAATTAGGTAAAACAAGGTAAAGACATGCATGCATAAAGGGGGATTTTGTGTTTCCCCCTCAAAATAAATAGCTATTTTGCATTTCCCCCTTTTTAAACCCATAATTTGTGAAACCCCCTTTCTGTTATAACTTCCGTCAGTACCAGTTAATAGTGCACGTGCAACGCACAATAACTATTTCTGAAAAATTCTAAAATACACTTCTGCAGAAGAAAAACAAATCGCTCCAGCTCCAACACCACATTTCCGTCCTCCCCAACACCGGATATTTTCAATTCACTATAATCAAAATAATCCATTGAAAGTAAAGCAACACTAATTCCTCTTTGATTCATATCCCAATTGTTTAGTCGTTTCTCACACACTAAGAAGAACAAACATCATTCATCATCTCAAAACCTAAATTTCGTTTCACATAACCCCTAATTTCAAAATTGATTGGATATTTCTTACAGATCTATGAAATTAAGTTTATAGATTTAGGTAAATTGTGGTTTTAGATGAAGAGTTCGAAACAAAAAGACAGATGAGACAAAGGTTGATGTAATTTGTAGTTTCAAAATTGATCGATGAATTTGTGAATTGCTTTTGATTGTGATAACTAAAGTAATTCAAAATACATAGAAAGTGGGGATCCGTGGGTAGGGGGAGGGAAGGTGTATGAGAGGTGATGGATGATTTAATTGAGTATGTTCACATTTGAGTTTCTAGTGACTGATTTGTATTGTTTAATTTGTCTGTGATGATGAAGAGAAGAGTTTTGAGAAACCATAGCTATGTCTCATTTAGTCAAAGTACAAAGATCACTTCTCCCCGAATGCTTCATTTACAGTGTAATGGAGTTTGATCAATTTGTCTTTAATGACGGATGGATGTTTTTTAATCTCTTGAGAAACAAAGTGAGCCCTCAATAGAATATTGGGCATAATGTTGAGATTAAAATTAGGTTAGAAAATTTATTTAGGATGCTGGACCGTTAGATCGGAGATAAAAGAAATAAGAGGCTAAGATTATAGAGGTAAACATGATTTTTTCACACACGTGCCTTTGCAGTGATTAGTTAATTTGTAGGAATGGAGTTATAACAGAAAGGGGTTTCACAAATTATGGGTTTAAAAAGCGGGAAATGCAAAATAGCTATTTATTTTGAGGGGGAAACACAAAATCCCCCATGCATAAATAAACATGGAATCATACACGTTCAATTATCAAGGATGGTCACACTATAGGGAGTTAGATTAACCACATAAGATATTAAGATTCATCAATCTCTTGGTGATAATAGCAATATAGCATAGGAGTTCCCAACACACAACAAAAACAATAATGGTTCTAAACAAACCGTTACTTTTTAATAGGCTGGTTTGGTTTTTAGAGGAAATTAAGGAAATTAAGAGAACTAATCATTGAAAGTGGTCCTCGTGACACTTGTCAATAAAAGAAGTGAATTGAAATGGGTCCACGACACTTGTCAGTCGAAGTAAAAGTGAAATGGCCCACATGACACTTTTCATTAAAAGAAGTTGAGAAAGTGATGTCCTAAAAACTAAAGTAACATTTGACTTTCCCAATTAGGAAACCATTATATTTTTTGAAAAATTTATTTATAGAAACCTGCCTATTAAAAAGTAACGGAGGGAGTAAATGATATGGGACCGGCTGAAAAGTAATGTGAGAGATAGTTTAGTGTTATTTCTTTTCGGAATTCATCAAGCATTCTTGTCAAAACAAATTGCCAATCGATTCTTCGTTACAAATAGAGGCGTAAAACGTGTCGGCCTAGCATAGCCCGGTATCTACCTAAATCACGTCTTTCGCGTGATATGTGTCGTGTTCTGTTGTGCCTCAGATTATGGCATGCCGTCTTTGGGACGTGTTAGAAGCATGTCTTTGTCTTTGGTATTTGTGCCAGTAAAAATAAACGTGTTGTGTCGTGATGTGTTGTGACGGGCACATCTGTTTTATATTTTACAATATAAACTTTTTCCAAATATTTAGGTATTATATGTGTTATTATGAAAATAAGCCAGCATAACAATAATAAAATGTCAATAATAGGTTAGAATAAAGGCTATTTTGTGAAATATACACAAAATGTGATGTATTGTGCCATGTTGTGTAGTATTTTATACATATTATGACGTGAATTCTTAACGTGTTGTGATGTGCCGTGCCACATGCTAATCCATGGAACGTGTTGTGCTGGGCTACTGTGTTGGTTAGTCAAACCCATATCGTCCCATTAAATTAACGTGTTTTGTCGTACTGGGTTGTGTTGTGCTCAAATTTTAGCGTATTGGGTTGGGCTGTGCCAGCACCAATTTACACCTCTAGTTACAAAGGTGTTTAGATATGAAACATTTTTTGGGGACCATGGTTTTTTTTTGGGGGACCATGGTCTTATTAGGCCACCTTTCCTATAGTTATAAGGGGTATCCTAAAATGTGGAAATGACTAACCTACCCTTAACCTAATTTAATTTAAAACTAACCTAATAACCACATATATATATATATATATAACCACCACCTCCTCCCACCACCGCCGCCCCACCACTACCACCTCCGACTACCACCACCACCTCTATTTATATAAAGGCTTTTTAATAAAGTGACCAACTTTTTCCATTATATTTAATAAAATGACCGTTTTTTCAAATCATTATATAAACTGGCCGAGTTTGACATTTCCATCCCGTTTTATTCCAAAAAAACAGGTAACGGTAGTTAACCGCCTACATTCAATTATCTTACTTAGGAAATGACATTTAAACCCCTCGCAACTGACTAGGTCGGACCTAATTAAACAATACCAAAAGACTGATTCACTACCTAGTTAAACCATAACCGGTTCATCTTCCACTATAACATGTTCTTCCCAAAATCGAACCCCAATAATCAAATTTAAGAACCCTAATCAACCAAATAATAAAAATAAACCCATAGCGAAGTTAAATTGATTTATCAACTGATAATCCCTAATTAGTTCCCCCAAAATTCAATACAAAATCGACATGAAGAACAAATACAATCTCTCGTTATGATGCCAAGTTAATCAAACCCCGAAAAAAATCAAACATCGTTCTCAATTAAATCACTAAAAAATTCATCAATCTTCACCGTAATTCTACCGCAACAACCCAATTCCTTCAACGGTTTCTCAAACTTCAAATCCATTGTTACGTAACAAAACTCCAAAACTTAACATTTCCAATCCAAAACAACCCATTCTTCTCACTGTTTCATACCAATATTTCCAATCGAAATCAAAACCATCTTGATTCCCTTCACAAACATCATAATCAGTTCCAACAAGTTCATTCACAAGGAAAAATTGCCCAAATCAGGAAAAATATTTGGTACTTAATGTTTTCCATTTTTTTTAATGGGTTTGTAAACGAGATGTTATGAACCAAATTGACATCGGGTTTAGATTTTTCAAGAAAAAATCTACTTTCCCAGAAGAACAAACCTAGTTTCACAAAAACTTTTGAAAAATTTTTCACGCAACAATTTGAGATATGAATAGTTAAGAAAATATAAAGAGAAAAGAAGAGACTAACCTTTTGAACTAATCGAACAACAACCTTAATTTCTTATTAGTAATCTTTTATCCTTGAAGATTTCTCTCACTGGCTAATTCTTTTTGGTGGTAAATGAAAGAAGAGATCGTGTTAAGAGAGAAGAAGAAACGCGTTTGGTTGGTTCTTTTAGTTTTAAGGTTTTGTAAAGGATATGATAGTCATTTTGGCATGAACAACTGACTTAATCAACACCTTTGACCAATTTGGTGGACGTGGTGTCAAAAGTGTGAAAGGCCACTTTATATAAGGCCTAAAAAAACTGGCCGGTTTATTAAATAGGGGTCAGGAAGCTGGTTACTTTCTTAATTTGCCCTTTTTAGCCCTTTACATAACTTAATTTAAATCATTAACATATTTACCCTTTTACCTAATTAAAATTATAACTAATCTACAACTTCTTCTTCCTCTATTCTATAATTTTTCTTCTTCTCTTCTTCATCAATTTATGCTCATCTAACCCCGATCATATAAATCTAATCAAAATCATCAAATTGTTAGCCCGGTCGATTCATTGAATTTTCATCAATCGATTAATCAATTTTTTATAAAAACCTATCCATAAGTATTTTCCCACAAACCCATTACTTCTAATTCATTTTTGATTGAAATTTTGAGCAGTATTAATCAAAATATGGTTTAAATGGAAGTTACAGTGACATGTTCGGTTAGGAATAGTTAAAAAAAAACTAGTTTGCTAACCGAACATTCTGAAACTACGAACACGAAGAACACTTTGGTTATCACGAATTAATTTTTTCTTAACCGAACTCAGAGTTCGGTTGGTTCGCAAAGAAGGCTAAAACTATTTTCTAACTGAACTTTACCAATATTACAAAAAACAAAAACAAATGTAACCGAACTGTGATATTTTTACCACTATGTTGATTTTGATTTAACCGAATTTTGCCCACCATGTTCGGTTGGTTCGCAAAGAAGGCTAAAACCATTTTCTAACCGAACTTTACCAATATTACAAAAAAAAAAATAAAAAAAAATAAAAAAATCAAATGTAACCGAACTGTGCTATTTTTCTCACTATGTTGATTTTTGATTTAACCGAACTTTGGCCCCACTATGTTCGGTTGGTTCAAAAGAAGGCTAAAACTATTTTCTAAATGAACTTTTACCAATATTAAAAAAAAAAAAAAAAAAAAAAAAAATGTAACCAAACTGTCCTATTTTGCTCACTATGTTGAGTTTCAATTTAACCGAACTTGTCCCACTATGTTCGGTTTGTTTGCAAAAAATCTTGACAAGCCGAACTCTTAACTAATTGTGTGTAGTTCCAGTAGATGAGTTGGTATAAAGTTTCGAAACAACCGAACTTTGTACACTTGGTAAAATCTTAATCAACGCGGTTCGGTTACATATAGGTTGCGAACCAACCGAACTTCTAGACCTAAAGTTGGCAGAACATTGCGGGCAAACCGAACATTACTCGTAAATCCTATAAACAAAGTTCGATAACCCGGGT
Source organism: Papaver armeniacum (assembly GCA_023531295.1). Classification (NCBI taxonomy): domain Eukaryota; kingdom Viridiplantae; phylum Streptophyta; class Magnoliopsida; order Ranunculales; family Papaveraceae; genus Papaver; species Papaver armeniacum. Next base: position 24,049 of record JAJJWW010016270.1, read on the forward strand.
GTTAACCGAACGACTAAAACCTCCATTAAGAGCGAGTTCGGTAACTTTTGTGTGTTTGCAAAGTAACCGAACTACACTTTCGGACGTATTCGGTTACTTGTTCTTCACATAAGGTAACCGAACAAGCCCAAATCTACTTAAAATTTACATTTTTTTGTTGAAATTTTGGATCGATTCAACCAACATTATCTAAATTTGAAGCATACCTGGGTACCCAAATACTCTTCCTCCGGTTGTGGTTGGTAAAATCCATGTTTTACTTCTTCATCTTCTCTTACTTTACTCTCTCAATAATTCTACTTTTTTTAAAAAAAAACCCATCTGATTTTTTAATCTCACTAATCATCTTTAACTTAACGATTTCATTAATCATTACACTAACTATTATTAACACTAACTAATCATTACCCAAAATTAATCAGGAGGGTAATTTAGGTATTAATAGAAATATCTAGATAAGGGGTGACCTAGATTTACTTCTAAATGTCTTACTAAAAATAGAACCATGGTCCCAAAAAATGGTTCTTAGATATTATTCAAGAAGTAATTTTTTATCTAATTATTAAATTGAAAAAGTTAAAAATAACATACAGAAGAATATATCACCTACAAGTAATCAATCATTTGTTTTTCGAAAACTCTAGACCGACTTCGAAAATCCACCGAAGTGAGCACCGAGTGACACAACAACCCTGACCCCACATTACACGGCTCTAATCCAAATGCTCGAACCATCACCCTACTGCCGCGCGATCTGTTCACGGTGGCTTTCTCGGTGGAAAGCTTCGGTGACTCTAGCAACACTCTTTGTTTTTTGGTGTTGGAACCTTTACTAGTGCTTGGATGGTTCAAATCTCGCCTGCAAGTATGAAGCTGGGACTTCAAATCCCCAACAGCACTTGATGCGTTGATAACTCCCTCGTCCTATGAATAGGATGTGGAAGATGAAGTCCACCGGGCATGTTCTGCCAATTTAACGGCAGTCTCGTTGGTTCATTCATTTGTTATCAACCCCGGGCCAATATCATGTATCGCAAATGTAAAAATAATCTTCACATTTGGCTTTTGAGATTTTATTTTAATTAATGGAAGACGGATGTTGAAGGCAACATATCTGATGAGGATATAAACAGATGACCGAATGCCCATGAATATGAAAAAGCGTAAGAAAATTATCATGGCCTAATCCCCTAAACCTTGTATGTCTGTCCGTAACTCGATAAACATCTTAATAATTGAAGTTGAGAGAAATTATTTGACATCCTTTGATGTGCTACCTTACTTTGTCTTCCGCCATTATCCTAACTAAATTGCTTCTCCAGTTTACTCCAATACCTCATATAGTGCGCAGGGGAAGGATCTAATTACACAAATTTGATATTAACTCCTACAGGAGCTAAAGAACCATATGAATGACTCCAAAAAGCCAGTAATGGGATTATTTTTCGACATTAGAATTTATATAGTTGACCACGACACTACAATTGAATGGGTCATGTAAAATGCATTTTTCTTTTCAAAATTAAATAGTATTAGTAATAGAAATAAAATTTAGATTAGACTAGATGACTCTTGCACGGTGATGGGTGGGCCGACAAAAAAGCGACTATGCATGATAGTTTAATCCGGGCTGCATTGAAAAAAAGACTATGCATCCTAGCCCTTCATTTAATCTAACCCTAAAACTAAGCAACTCGGGGTCAACACTACTCATTCGCCTCTCTCTCTTTTTTCTCTATTCATGTTCTTCATTCTCTTCCGCAGCGGCAACGTTCTCCTCCCATGTCACCACCATCTCTTTTCCTTAACAGGGCCGGCTTAAGGGCAAGGCAGTCTAGGCGGCTGCCTAGAGCCCCAAATTATTGGGGGCCCAAATTATTGGGGGCCCAAATTATTTTTTTTTATTTTACTATTATCAATATGTGACATTTATAAGTGTTACTAAAGTATTTTATAACACTTATTTAAATTACAGATAAATTTTAAGTGATTCTATGAAAACCCATGTCTCTATTCACTATTTGATTGTCGTGGTTGAATTTATAAGTGATTTTGATGGGATCTTGATGAAATTCTCAGTTTTTTATTTTTTAATGAAGATAGTGTTGAAATTGATCGACACTAATCGATCTAATGGGTATTTTGAAGTACTTTGAGCAGGGAATTTGTTTTTTTAATTGTGTTTGATCTAATTTTGGAATCACTTTGTTTGATTATGTAAAATTGTGAAGGCAAAAAATCTGAGTTTGATGTGATGAATGAAAAGTATAAATTGATGGAATTCGTTACTAAAATTAGAAACTGATGTGAAATTGGGATGAGGTTGTTGGTCAATTAGAAGAATCTGGCGAAAGTTTGATCCAAATTCATTAAGATTTGATCAATTTTGAAGAAATTGAGATGGAGAAAGAAAAAAAAAAAGTGACCACAAAAGTGTGACGGACAAAATCGGATTGAGTCACCCTATAGAAGGCATCCTTAACAGTCAGCCAATTATATTAAATAAAAAGAGATATATGGTACGCTTATTTTTTTTTTTTTTTTGTTCGATAAAGGACGAAATTGTATTAAGAAGGAAAAATACAAATGTACAACCAAGTCTCAAGAAACAAAGAAAAGTCTAAATCAAAAGATTCACCCAAAACAAACAAGAGAAACCAACTAATGAGGTTAAAAATATTTTAGTTTCCGATTAAAAATAACATCTTCAATCGAAAACCCCTTTCAAGCTAGGATGTGAGCCCAATGTAAAATTTGAATTTGATGTCCCTGATAAGATCCTCATAAGTTTTTTGTCTCCCTTCAAAAGTGCGAGCATTTCTTTCTTTCCACAAGCACTAAGTGATGCTAAGTGGAATTCTAGTCCATAACTCCTTCCCTTGAGTAGAAAGATTATTACATCTCCAACATTTTATAACCTCCAAAACAGAGTTCTTCAAACTCCCCTTGTAGTTAGCGCAAACAAGGAAGTACTTCCACACTTTTGCCAAGTAAGGACAAGTAAAGAGAATGTGGTTCGTATCTTCAGGAGCGAGGTTGCAAAGCTTGCAAATATTGGGGTTTGGATTCTCTGATGAAGTAACCAAAGCGCTCCCCCGACTGTGCAGAATATCCAAAGTTGGAAGCCTGCAAAGAGAAGATTGCCAAAGGAAAAAACCCACTTTATGAGGCCATTTCGTGGACCATATCTTTTCTTAGTATAAGGAGCCCCAATAAAATCACCAACTTCATCATAAGTTTGAAGAGACGGAGAAAATCCAGGATTTTTTCACCTTTCCAAAACAACCCATCTTCCGCAGAATCATTTAACGAGCAATTTTGAAGAATAAGCAGAAGAGAATAAAGTTCCTCTATTTCAATGTCTGATAATCTTCTACAAGAAAACACACATTTATCCAGGAATCCATGCAAGTTTTTCATTGTTAAATTTGCAACAACTTCACCAAGCTTTAGAGGAACTAATAAATTGAGTATCATATTTGAGGTTAGTAATGCGTCGCACAAAAAACTCAAATTTTTCTTCCATAGCCAGCTTGAGACACGACTTGGATGGTTCAAATCCTTCTTGGATAGGATTACACACTTGATTTTCTACCGCGGTAAATAATTTAGCTATATAAAAAATCTATTTTACGATGTAGACGTGGGCCGTTTTTATTGGTTAGCAGCTTTCTTTACTCTGTCTCTCTTTAACCCCCTATCCAAAACCAAAATCCCATCCATCTTGGGAGAAAGAGGAAAAGGCTGAAATCCAAATGCTAGACTAGAGAATTCACAAATCCCAAGCACCATGCAGCTACCCCTTACCTCCTCTTCTTCTTCTGTACCTTGCTCTTCATTTCAATGTAAGTCTCTCCCACTCTCATTCAAACACACAATTTTAGTACTCTGAACTGAATTTGTAGTTTTTCTTTCATTTTTTTTCAGGTAAATCATTGTCATATCCAGTAAAAATTGGAACTCTATGCTTCCAAAAGAAGCAATTGCAGATTTTTTGCTCTTCAAGTACTCATAACTTGATCAGTGATGAAAGGTAAAGGTTCAATTATGATGGTTTCGGTTTTAATTTTGAGATTAACAATACCCTTTGTTTCTTTTATTGTTGGTGATGATTGGGTGTTTGTTGAAATGACTCAATGAGTTTCTGGTTTTTTTTTTAACAAAAAACAGTCGATGTAAACAAGAAGAAGATGGGTGTTATGAAGACAATTTTAAGAGAAGGGGTTTCGTGTTATTCTTTTCTTCTTTGTCATTAAGTTTGGTTCCTAGCAATTTATCTGTTTTAGCTAAGACAAAGAGTAAAAGCCCGTACGATGAAAACCGTCTGCTCGAACAGAATAAGAGGGTTCAAGCAGGAAACAATGCCCCTGAAGACTTCCCAAATTTTGTTAGAGAAGGTATGTTTTTGTTGCTTCTTTACTATTCTTGTTATAAGATATCTATATATGCTAATGTAGTGCTGAAACATGGAAGCTATTGTGAATGCACGTTGTGTCAACTTCCTGAAAGCTCCATCCTATCGTCTTGGTTACTATCAATGTGTTCCTTTATCCTTTACGTCTGACATTATATGAGCTCAAGGATTAGATGACACAATTTTAGCATTGTGTCGCTTAACTTAGGAGAGATTCAAGTCACACCCATATTATTGTTTGAACTTGGAACTATTCTGCCATTATAGACTTGCAATTTGCAACTGATAAAGGGTCCTTACTTATCACTCGAAAATCTCCTTTGCCCAAGTTATAAGAAATTGATGTGCTGAGTTCCACTTAGTAATATCATTATGACTCTGGAAGTTCTGTGCCATAGCAATGGAAAAACAAAGTAGTGGGTTCCTGGTTTAGCCTCTGCAATTTCTTAGAAATTGTGATGTTGAGATCTGTAGTTGGCTAATTGCTTTAAACTTCTCATATTTACACGGTACCACTTTTAGAGCTACAAATCAAACAATTTGACATTGAAATGTTTGAATTAAAATACAGGTTTTGAGGTTAAGGTAGTTACATCAGACAATTATGTAAAGTGTGATAATGGACTAATATACTCGGACATCAAAGTTGGTCAAGGTGATTGCCCACAGGATGGTCAGCAGGTTTTTCTTTCATTGTCTTGGAAGCTAATGTTTCATTCATATTTTGGGAAATAATTCTGTATATTTTTATCGCTCTTTTGCAAGCGTCGTACAATACCCTTTAACTGACGAAGATACATTTTCTGGTGGCAGGTGACTTTTCACTATATTGGTTATAACGAATCAGGTCGTAAGTATTGATAGTACCTATTTACAGGGAGCTCCAGCCAAAATTCGTGTTGGCACCAACGCATTGGTTCAGGTAAAAGCCTAGACTTAGACTCGAAAATCATTGTTCATGCTCCTTGTGCATTGATTTCGTTCTTTTTGACTACATCAGTAGCTAAACTAATAGACATATTACTGTAGGATTTGAGCAAGGAATTAGGGACATGAGACCTGGAGGGAAAAGAAGAGTAATCATTCCTCCAGATCTAGGACCTCCGGTGAGTGTCATCTCCTTCTCTTCCTTT